>JAJEJH010000250.1:0-16151 GCA_026122585.1 Anacardium occidentale
ATATATACACACACACACACAAAGTAGTACAAGGAAATTTAATACATATATGACCAACCATGCTCAAAACAGTGAGGAGTACATATGATCAAGGATTATCACCCATTTTAAACAACTTGATCACCAACTCAATTACTAACTAGCAATACAAGAGAAGGACAACTATACAGCCTCAAACTCTAACACTTTTAAGGATGAGACCCTGTATAGGTTGTAAAATCCACCTAAAAGGAGCTTAGACTAGTTTTTGACATGATAACAGATTGATGAAGAAAGAGGATGAACAGTTTGCCAGCATATCCCACAAAAACATGGCGCATCTGCTTGTGCCTATCATTATCAATTTTAAAGTTAATTTCTCTTCCACTTTTGAGATCAATCCCAATGCTATTAAGACTCTTGACTGCAATTGGTTTTTCTACTGCATGTGTCAATGCCTATATGGTTTCCATTTGGATCAAGTTCATTCATGTAATTATCCAGCTCCACTACGACTTGACGAACCGCGCCATCTACTTCCATTTTTAACGAATTAATTTCTATTAGGCTTGTAAGGCAGAAACCAATCCACTATTAAACTAGCTATGATTTTGTTTCCAGATATTATTACTTGAAAAAGATAATTACCCTTAGTGGCTTCATCCATGATTCCAAGATAAATGTCATAGCTTTTAGGTAATGAAGAATTGTTATTCTCTGCAATAATATGTAAGGCATTCAACATGTATGTTATCCTATAATAACCAATCAATTTCAAAAATTTTATGAATTGGAAGCATACCTCCTACCATGGTGAATTTCTGCGTTCTGGAGACTAGCTACTGCAATTCCTCGTCAAAAAGATCATCCTTGTCAATATTGAAATCCAGTGCTTTCAAAATGCGCATTGAAACTTTTAAATAGGATGAGTTCTGAATTTAATGGATTTTGGAGACCAGTTTTCTGTGTTTCTGAAATTGCTTATGTGCACCCATCAAACACAATTTGTGGCATTTTATACGAATTGTCAAAAGGACAATTATGCCCTTGATAAAATGTTAGACTATTTTACCCTTATAAGAATTATTAAAATTAACCTTTAATTTGCAAATAATTCTAACATAATAACCGTCATTCCATATCCAGAACCGGATGAATCAAGGAAGGTAGGAATCCTGACAGTGAAGGTAGTCGTAATATAGTGGCTGGCCAAGCAAGGGCAGGTTGATGAATAAGAACGATGTTGAGGTTGAATTATTGGATTGACCTTGGTTCAGAGTAAGACTAAAGTAGCCATGAAACGCAGTCACTGAATCCATAAGAAAAGGCCACCAATACTGGAACAATCATTTTTGAAAGAAGGGAAAGTGGACACCAGATATAATTAAGAAGATAAAGATGATGAAAAGTGAAAGAAAATTCATAAACACCGTCTTCAATTAATCCAACGGGAGTTATATATCAACAAAAATGGCCTTCTTTGGTGGTGCTTGTTTTGTTTAGTTTAAAAGTAGTGTGGATAAAGAAGTAACCGAAATTCAGTTTTCTTGTATGCATAATGATGAAGTTTTTGTCCTGCCATGTCTTGCCTCTCCCTGTCTCTTAAGATTCCGATTCGGATTATGATAATAGCCATTGAAACCGTGCGCTTGTTCTGTTATGCTATTTTCTATTTAGGAAAATGTTTCGGCAGTCAATTACCAAAAAAAAAAAGGTTTTTCGGCAATCAAATTTTAAATTCAAAATTAAGTCACGTTTAACATGGAGGCAGGATAATTATCTCATCTGGCAATAATTTTTTTTTCATGGAATGTAATATAGAAGGTTGCTTTACGGAGAATGTGCATGATCACTGTTACAATAACATATCACTTTATTTTATTGGGTCTCATTTTGTGAGTTTAGTTAAAAAGATAGTCAACATCACAGACATATTTTTATAGCACATCTTTGTCGTATCTTTTAACAGTGTAACAAAACCATATTTATTATTTTTGTTGGTATTCGCTCTTAAGATTGATGTTCATTCCTATTATTGTTGATTTGGTAATCCACTATATGGCAAGTAGGTTTGGAAAATTGAAATTTCATTATAAACAAATGAAAATGAGAGATACACAATGAAGTTTTTGTAACAGTTAGCATTTGCATATCAGAATAAGAAGAATTTAAATTCTCTGTTACATCCAAGAACTAGAGTTCAGTTGTTATTGTTTAAAAGCAACTAAACGTATTCTAATGTAGAATTAAGCATACTTACTAAACAAAATTAATTATTTGGAAAGTGACAATTATAAAGCTAGCAAGTATTATTATAAAACATGAGGTAGAAGAAATACAAGAAATTGCATAATAATTACTCTCTACGCTCATACTTTCGAGCCCAGATGTGTTTGCCATTAATTCGAAACTTCGCTATGGGTTTCCCATTCAGAATCTGATCAACAGTGTTGACAGATTTCAAAACCAGACGAGCAAACAAAGGCTGATCTTCATAAGGTGAGCTAGAATTTTCTTGCATGTACACAGTTTCAACACAATCGCCACAGATACCTGTAAAAAGCTCTCTAACTTCATATTCTGATACGGGAAAGCCCCTTGAGAAAGTCAGAAACATGGTTCTTTCATCTTCAGAAACATTATTTGCTGGGTTCCAACCCCAGACTCCTCCTGCAGGAAAATCAGTATCCAATGCTCCTGGCACAATAGCCACACCACCAAACAATGGATGAGGGAAACCAGGTATCATAAGAGGCTGGTTTCGAATTGCCTGCGATGAGGTGGAACCCAACACAGCCAGAAGAATGTCGGTGAAAACGCGAGCACAAACTGTGTTAAGAAAGTTCTTTATTCCACTTATTGCAGTGAATCTATTTTGGAGGAACATTTGTAAAGAAATGTGTTTCTCCATCAATCTTGATGTAAAGAGAATAGCGCCACCATTTGATAGCACAGATGAATCAGGAGCGTTTAATTCAAGACATTTACAACATGAAACAGCTTCATCAGCAAGTACATCCACCATACGATCTGAAAGTTTAATCATCTTGACAACAATGTTGGGAAAGCCTTTCTCTTCCAGCCATAACCATGTGGCCATCACTAGCAGACTTTCACCCGGGTCTCGCTTAAGATTTATTACCAATCGAGAAAATATTTCTCGATCAATACTGTGGTAAGCGTGGAGCTCCTCAAGACTGATGGTGGCCATTGTGAAATTTTGATCTGCTGCAGAAGCAATGGTGTTCATAGTTCACAGACAAATATTTTGTCTGTATAAATATAGTTGAATCGAGGCTTAATTACATGCATGCATGGTAAGTTGGGTGACACGTGTATTTTAATGCCCAATGGGAGTTTGTGCGTACAGAGTAGAATAAACTCAGCATTTGTGTACAAATTAAGAATCAGTGTACGTATAATTTAAAAACCAGATGGGTTTTTATTTGTTTTGAATGGCATTTGAGATCCACGTAGAGCATTGCCTGCGTGGAGTAGTAGAAAAAAACAATGAATAGTCTAGCTAGCTGCTGTTATCATCTTGCCTTATATAACTTTCTGCACTACATTATTTAAAAATGTCATCATTAGTAAGGCAGGAAATTTGATTCTTGTTTTATTAAGAATTAATGATAGCACTTCTCCTTCATCACCCCATTTCAGGTCTCTCTGTGTTCAAAGTACTTAAAAAATAATGATAGTGACAGTTTATGAATACTGTAAGGTTTTTCAAAAATTTTAGTAAGTTTTGACGTACAAATTCCATGCAAGTTTTTAGAACTAGAAATAAATTTACAATTACTTAACCATCCTCAACGTATAAATTAAAGTTGGAGGTGCATCCGAGTCCAGCACAACAGGCATAGCAACAATGGAGAGCGAAGAGAAAGCCTGTGCATATACACTGGAACATCCCGGGTCCAACAGAGACAAGGTGATTGTTGCAGCAGGCATGAATCTCTTTTCCTGGAACGGATGACTTGATGTCGACTTGCTTCCTTTTAATGTTAAAGCAACCAATTTTGTTACAGTAATTCAATGTGATTGCTCGCTCGTCTTCCCAAGTTCCTTGCACACCGCTGTCTGTTGCATCACCTTCACTGCTGATGATGAGTTCTGCTTCCATCACTTATAAGACAACTGATCATTATTTTGTCTATAATAACAAGTTTTAGGGATTCTCTATTAAGTTATTTACTTTTACTAATGAGAGAGTCGGTGAGATGAAAATTGCATAAAAAACTACTCAGCATGATGCTATGCTCTGACCCCTGGTGCTATAAACCACAAAAACTCTAAAATCTAGGATTTTGCAAAAAAAAAAGTTAATTTTGGCTAGTTTATCCATAGGATTCAGGGATTCTTAATTAGGTTTCCAAACCTTTATTTAAGAAAAAATAAATGAAACAAAAAATACCTTAAAAAGGTCTAATAGTATTTTACACCCGAAACCCTGTTATAACAACTTATAAAAATCATAAAACCAAGTGTTTTACCAAAATCATGAATTTCAATCAATTATATTTACAAAATTAATTCTCAATCAATTTATCTACTTTTACTACTTAAAAAACATCTAACATTAGCTCACACTCGGCACCCATGTGCTATAACCCACAAAAATCACAAAAATTCGAGGTTTTACAAAAATCTTGAATTTCAGTCTACTTTATTCATAGGTGTCAAGGATTCTCCATCAAGTTACTTATCTTTACTCATAGAAGGGTACATAGAAAAAAAAAAGCGTTTTAAAAATGGTCCAGCATTATCAAACACTCTAAAAAAAGCGTTTTAAGGGTTTTGAAAAAAAAAATCTTAATTTCAATATGTTGTGTCCCTACGTCTCAAGGATTCCAATCAAGTTATTTACCTTCACTCATAAGATCGTAGATAGGGGGAAAAACTCCCTAAAAATTATTCAATATTATCTCACCCTTAAAGTCTATGTGCTATAACTCTAAAAATTTGCAAAAATTGGGGATTTTGTAAAAACTTAGGATTTTGGTAAGTTTAACCCATAGGTTTCAAGGATTCTTAATGAGGTTATCTAACTTCATTATGAGATGGTAGTGGGGTAAGTAACACATAAATTGTCAAGTGTTATCCCACATTAGGAGCCCATATGCTATAACCTAACAAAAATCATAAAATTTGATGTTTTGCAAAAACAATGGATTTCGATCAATTTTATGCACAAATTTTGAAGATTCTCAATAAGATTATGTCTTCATTGATATAAGCATAAATGGGATAAACGGGGTGAAAATGCCTCAAAAACTATCTAGCGTTTTCCTATATTTGGGGCCTATGTATTATAATCCACAAAAACTAAAAATCGTTAATTTTGTAAAAATTGTAAATTTCATACAGTCAAATTTTAGTGATACTCAATTAGGTTATCTACCTTGACTTACCAAAGGGTAATACTATTTAATTATATTTAATGTTTGTGACCATGTGCTATAACCCACAACAACCATAAAATTTTAGGGTTTTACAAAAATTTAGCTTTTGACTTGTTTTATAAACAAGTTTCAAGGATTCACCTAGGTAATCTTAATGAAAATGATTGTAGCTTTCTACAAATCACCAATGTCATCACCCAATCCATCGACAGCATAAACTGATATTGGAAGAGTCATTATTAAGAACAATTCAGACCAATGATCAACACACATATATATATAAAATACCTTTTGACTAATAAAATAATCTTAGAGGGGATGAATAGGATTATAAAAAAAGTTTATAACTTTAAAAAAATTTTTAATCACTAGAGTATTTATGCAGTGAGAAAATTTCAAGCATCCAACAAGTCACAACAAGTATACAACAAATACAAATCAATTAATCACAAAGTAAAGAGAGAAGGGATAGAGTTCATCTAGTCAATTTATAGAGATTCAGAGCTTTAAACACAAGTCTCCTCTGTCTTTTTCCTCAATCACAACAGATTAAAGTTTTATTATCTTTCAAAATCTGAAGATACAATAGTTTTTTTTTTTAAACTGAGGAAATTTTGCCTTTTTTACATTTTAAATTAGAATAAGCAAAGATTATGCAAAATGCCTCTATGTAGGCTAACACACAAGGTTATGATCAAATTTCTCTAAAATATATTGAATGAAGGCTTAGGGAGAGAAGAATAAGTGAGCAAATAATGGATAAAACAAGTTTGAATGTGCATTTTGTTTCTTTAACCTTGCTCACTTCAAATTGACCTCTTTTTATCCTTGATTTGTTGCTGAAAATGAAAAGGGGTGATTTTCATAAATTTCTATCCGTGGGTAGGTGGAAAAATCTATGTTTGCAATAAGTTTTCTAGGTGTACAATCGTGCTTGTCGAGTGCACGATCATACTTGTTGCATTTATGGCCTCAATTAAACTCTCAACGGTCGAATTTAAAACCCGCGTCAAGGTCATACAATCGTGTGTTTATTACGTATGGTCATGTTTCATTTCTTCATGTCTAACGCTTGAAATTCCAAAAGTTTACACGACTTTTGAGCACTATCACTGCACGATATTTACACAACAACCATTTTGTTTATACACAATCGTATGCTTTATATGTATGGTCGTGTGTTGTGAATATGTCTTCAACATACGTTCGCACGATCAACTTTGCACAACTAACATGGTAATGTGCTTCATGTTTCCCATAACACAGTCACGCATGTAATTCTTACATGGTCGTGCATTGACTAAAGTTATTTGACCATTTACACAATAATGTTGCATGATTGAAGGTTTCATGCTACTCTTGAGGTGTAACTGCATGATCGTGTGTCTAACTTGGACATGGTTGTGCATTTGACCTTCCATCTTTGACCCAACGCAATAAAAATGCACGACTTGAGGGACCTATGTTTCTTCAAAAAATCTTTTAGCACGATTATGTATCATATTTGGACACAGTCATGCATTTGACTTTAGCTTGTAGACCCAGTATGATAAGCTTGTATGATTATGCTGATAATGTTGGACTCATATAGTGCACACACACAGTCATATGTTACTTAAGCATGATCGTGTGAGACCTAAAAATTTTTTGGCAAAATCACAAATTTTAGCACGAGTAACAACAAAGTCTCGTGTTTTCATTGCATGAGTTAGAAAGCAACTATGCACGGTCATGTTCAAGGAACACATGGTTGTATTAGGCTTGAAATCTACAAAATTTAAATTGCTTCCCTTTCTTTATCATGAAATCACTCATGCAAGGGGTAAATTAATTATTTGAACATATTTTTATCATCTTCATCAATATTAACACACACACACACACACACACATAGAGAGAGACAGACACACACACACACACAAAAAAACATGACTTTGACTATAAACAACATTTACACTCGACTTGAAAATTATGACAGGTATGGAAGTGTAAAATCCACAGCAAGATAAGTTTATTTGCAAATGGAACAAATTCTTTTACCCTTGGCCACATAAACTTGTAAGAAGAGTATCGTAAAGAGAAGAGTCTTCGGTTGGAGATCCACCAAATCTCATCCATCTGAAACATATTTACACAAATCTCATATACGATGAATTCCATCACTATTCATATATGTTTGACTTACAAAACACAAAAATCAAATTACGACAGTGTTGGGATCATATATGTTACACAATCTATATTGCAATTCTGTTCGCCATCAGTGTTGGGACCAATTCTCGAAAAACTAAATGGTCCTGATGAACAAACTGACACAAGAAATTTGGAAATGGAACTGGAAAGATTTTTATTTTCGCAGCATTAGATCAATATTTTGTAAGAGCCTCGGTGCAGAAATGGCTATATTATTAAAAATCAGAAAAAGCCAGACTAATGAGCACTCCCCCACCCCATTAGAAGGATTCTAGCTCAGGTTCTTGCACTACTTTCAGCTCCACAAGTCGAGCCTCAGTAACAGTGGCGCAAATATAGCTTACAACTTGGATTGGAAATGACAAAACTCTGTTTTAAAGTCTATCTCTGCCTTTAAAACTCCTTTGCCACTTACAATCTTTCAATTGCAGATTTACCTGTTGTTACTTGTTAAAAATATATTTTTTCTTTCAAGCCCTCTGAACAATGTTTGAATCATTTCATGCATACTTGTTAATGAAACAAAACATTCAAAGAGACAACTACAAACAGCAGCACTATGCATGTGGCATTTAAAATTCGATATCCAATATTACTCTTCAAGTGTGAAATAATATTAAAAAACCCAACTTCATCAAATGACAAAATTTATCTCAGAATGTAGACACGTTAGATTAGATAGTAGATGTACAATTGGTATCACATGCACAACTTAATTATTAAACCTGAATAAATAAATCATAATCTGATTATTCTAGTTATAAAGCTGAAAATAAACTAGTCAATTTGAAACAAAAAGGATATCATGTAAAACGACAATCACAATAAGAATACAAACATAAAACCAGTCATAACGATAATTAGCCAACTTCCGAAATATCATACCAAAGCAGGAAATGAAAAAGGAAATGCCCAAACAAGCACAACAAATAATGTTCCCATTCCCATTCAGCTCAACCTAAAATTTTAGCATAAATTAGAAATCAACCTCGAAAACGAAGCACTAACTGCTACCATCTCATTCACTTTAGATCTCCAACATCCAACAATAATAGACACCTAACAAGTCCAACTTGGTGAAACATAACATCAAATATAATGTCTAAATTTGGTCTAAGAATCTAATCATCAACACCAAATTAACACCAGAATTTATAAGCAATTCTAATACAAAATTAAAAAAAAAAGGTAAAATTTCCAAAAAGCAGCAGAATCAAGCTCTTAGATGCAACTCTACAAAGTAGTAATAAACAGAGAATACGAGAATCTATCTGACTTGGTCTCTCCAAGAACACACTCGAAGACCATTGGACTTCAGTTTCAAGAGATACATAAATGGGCATGCAGCACCCAAATCCAAATTTAACTTGAAAAAGCCTCCCTCCATCATCCTTCCCTTATGATGGCACTATAAAAACAAACAATTTCAAATCCATTAGAATTTCATAACTAAATAAGAAAGACTTCAGCAACATGAAACATACTATATGTAGATGTATCAATCTGCTCCGGAAGTTCCTTTATATCCACCTCAAACCTTGCTTGAACCTACACTCGGTTAACAAACAAAATTAAGATGTAAACGGACAAAAATTAAAGATCAAAACAACCAAAAAAAAAACGTAATATAGATGGGTTTCATATAAAAAACAAAAAACACAGAACACTAATTTGAAACCTGATTAAGAATATCGGAATCAGATGCAGAGGAGACAAAAGTAATTGCAAGACCCTTAGTGCCAAACCTACCAGCTCTACCAACCTGCATGATCCAACCATTAGCATATGCTGAAAGCTTAGAAACAATTGCTTGACATAAATAAATGACCAAATATAAAATTGAACCTACCCTGTGAAGATAAGTATCAGCAGAATCCGGCATGTCATAATTGATAACAATATTAACGCGCTCAATGTCGATTCCTCTTCCAACCAAGTCTGTGGCCACAAGAATCCTCTTGTTCCCCTCCTTGAAACCCTTGTAACGCGTCAACCTACAAGCAAATATCAGTCCACTCAATAATCCAACGTAAATGCTAATGCTTATCTTAATTTCTTAACTTTTACAAAAAACACAAATCACTTTCCAGAAAAAAAATTTTCTACTTTCTTCGTCCCATCAGAGAGATTTGATCTGAAGAAGGAACCCATAGTATAATATAAGAGTTATTACTACAAGTCAAAATCTAGCTAGCCACGGTTCAGAATCGTCCTGGCAGTAGAAAAAAGTGTTTCAAGAGTTGCCTTCAACATTGTGACATAGTAAATTGACAATATAAAGATCACAAAAAAGAATACCACAAATTGAAGATGACTGGCAAGGTACTGACATGTTAGCTAAAAGAGGAATTAAAGAATACAACCAGGATCTTCACTTGATCCATGATAAAAGAACTAAAATAAAATCACGGATAGCAACTACATATACTGCTTGACATACAGCATATACTAGATTTCTTGTTGCCTTTTGTTGAATATGATTCAAGAGACTCAAACCCAAAGAAAATTCAAAATCACATCATCCAAGCTGCCAACATTTATAAATGCTCAACAACAATCAACTTTCAGCTACCTCCACAAACAGGAAAGTCACAACACAAAATTAGACGGAAACAAAATAAAACAAGAAAACTGACATCAATTGTACATAACAGAATATTTTCCTATGCTAGTAACAACCAAAATGACATTTAAAGGAGAAGAAAACCGACTTTAAGCTCAAAAGTGAGATAAAACATAACTTGATGTCATTGTAAATGCTCACTTAAAGCAGCATAAAACCATTAGTGCTGTAGTACGCAACAAACCCGTTAAAAGCACACAAGAAAAACAAACAATATAGAAAACCTGACCCCAAGGGCTTGGCCTACTGGTAATGGCAGGAGTCACTCAAAATGGTCAAGGTTCGAGCTGTGATGAAACTAATAACTCCTGATTATCTTGGTCTATAACTACACGTCTATGCAGTCACAAGCCCCCATGTTTACCTTATCTGATCAACTCAGATTGACCGGCTGATATGAATAAGGGTTCCTAAGTCATTAAAAAAAAAAAAGTCTTTCTGAACAAAACAAGAATCCTAAATACAAGCCTCATTATTAAAATTTTCAGTTCTGAAACATGTAAAAACAACCAACCAATTTTATATTAATTTGGCCACTGATTTAAATACCCAATATTATCATTCAATTAAAAAAATGAACAGCTTTAAATCAAGCAGACAGCTCCAACATCATTCAACAGGATAGTAGAAAGTTCGGCAATTGGACATTGGGATTTACTAATCGAGAATACAGAAGATCCAACATATAAAGCAAAACTGATAATTCATTTCAACAGGAATATGAAAAGCAGAGACCTAAACCCACAGGATGATAGAACAATATTAATTCAACATTATTTAAATAAGGCTGAATTTCTGCCAACAAGGACAATCCACATGGAACTTACTCAAAAAATTAAAACAAAACAGTGGGCACATTTCCACAAACATTTTTTTTTTTTTTTTTGTTAAGTCATTTCCACATACATTGACAAAGACAAAACAGTGAAAAATTCAGCCAAATAATGTACAAACAATCTAGTGGCAACATGCATATGGAAAAATGCTTGCTGCAGATTAAAAAAAAAATCTATAGAACAAAATAAGAAACAAAAGTACACACACATAACAATTTATGAAGAAACATAAACAAATTTCTATAATTTCAGATAAATCATATGTCAAAGATGATTAATGTTAACATAATTTTGTTGGGTATTAATATAAATTTACTGGGAACAATTGCCCAGGAGCGATTTAAATCAAACCTGGACGAGCAGGTCTAAAAATTTAAAAGCAATGTAATCAAACCAAATTTTAGCAATTCACCGAATAACCAATGTCGATGATGATTCAAAATAACCACATAGCAAATGAACACTTAGAGAAAACTTAATACTGCATATATTTGCCTCTTATAATAGCATCTAAATTTAATCTATTGGTATATGTTAGACTTTTCACTAAGTCCTCCACATTCAGTGCTATGATGGAAACCATGGCACATACAATGTGTTACATATTTGTTATAATGTTGACTTAAACTTTACTCTCCAAATGCATTGTTGTATCTACTGGGGGCAAAGCGACAAAGTATATTTGCTGAAGTATAATTACAGCAAATATAGTACCAGGCAAGAAAGTCAAGCAACAAGAAGTACAACTCTGGGCATTTATAGAACACAAACAAGCACTCAAAAAAATTACTACAGCAAATGGTTACAGCTGACAGCTAATGTAATGGCAAAAGCAAAGAATTATTTTAAAAAGATGTACAAACCTTTCTTCCTGGGACATGCCAGAGTGGATGCATATAGAGGGAAAATTACATTCAACCAGTAACTTGTTCAACTCTGCAGCTCTGCTCACACTTTTAACAAAAATTACAACTTGATTAAAGTCCAATGCATCAAGGAGGTCATTCAGCTTCCGATTCTTCTCCAGCTCGCTCAATTTGATGTAGTGCTATTTCAAATAATAAAAGTGAGATACAAGCTGAATGCCAGTGAACTAATAGAGAAGCTAAGATATAATGCTCCTGGTCAAATACCTGTACAAGACCATGAAGAGTCAACTTGGCCTCGTCATCAACATATATTTCCATGGGCTGAAAGGAACAAATGTCATAGTAAATCATATTAGGAACTTTCCTCAAGTTAATGGAATCCAGAACGAAATGTATGATGGATGCACATCCCTTCAGTTGAGATTCCTTCAATCTGATTTGTCTCCTTGTAGATAACTTTTTTGTCACAGCAAGAGCAACTGTTGCTAAACATATAACTATGACAAGACAGAGCACAACCCTGAGAAGCCCACCCCACAGAACCCAAACCACTCCTCAAAACAACAGAAAATTTGAACCAAACACCGAACATGAGGCCCAGCAAAAAGAAAAATTAATACAACCATAAACCTAACTGAACACAAGTTCAGCATTATAACATATCCCAGAGCTTGGAGGTATCCTAAGAGGTTGCCACTAGTCTTTATATCCCAATTACACACTAATCTCACCTATAAGACTGGATTTCCCACTTTTTGACCAAAAATTGCCACCGGATAGACAAACAACAACGGCAGCATACAGTCATAGAACCACCACATTATAAAACTTCTATGTAACTCTTGCAGAAAGTTGACACTATTAAAAAAGATGGGACTTGTAAATTCAAGTAGTTCTGGCCATAAGACATTACATCTTGCATAAATTTCTTGCAGACTGGGCGGATTTCTTTGCTAAGTGTTGCTGAAAACATCATAACTTGCTTATCATGTGGAGTCATCTTGAATATCTCCTGCACATCTCTTCTCATATCTGTAGAACACAAAAACATGAGAAGAATATAAGTGGAATCAATCACAAGATACTTAAACCAGAAATTGAGATATTCTACATATGCGGCCAACAAAAGTAATTTAATTCAATTCTTGGGATAGGGCTGGGGGAATACCGAGTGATTCCAGCATCTTGTCACATTCATCAAGGATAAAATGCCTCACATTTTTCAATGATAGGTCCTTATCTCTTGCAAGAGCTAATATTCTTCCAGGCGTGCCAACAACAATTTGAGGACATTCATTTTTCAACAGGTCTTTGTGACTTTTGATATTAACACCACCATAAAAGACAGCAACCTTGATATCAGGTAGATACGTACTGAACCTCTCAAACTCATGGCAGATCTGTTAAGCGTGAGTAACAAAAGTGAGGAAAACTTCATGAGTTGTAATACGAAAAATATAAATAATAGGAACTCAGGATAAGGACAAAAGAACTCTTACATACCTGATAAGCTAACTCTCTAGTATGACATAAAACAAGTGCAGTAACTTGGCCTGGGTTTGGCTCAGTTTGCTGCAAGGTTGATAGAACAAAAACTGCAGTCTTTCCCATCCCAGATTTAGCTTGGCAAATCACATCCATCCCCAAAATAGCTTGAGGTATGCATTCATGTTGCACTGATGAAGAACCAAAGAAAATCGTATCCAAGGAACCGTTGGTAAGTAAAATATAACGTCCGTGATGAAAGGTTTACCAAACCACAATACTGCTCATCAATAGTGTGATAGTAGTTTATTACCTACAACAACATATGAACACAGTTTTAGAAACAGTGGATGAAGTAACTAAATTAATAGAAAAACCCACACTGGCACAAGACATGCATAACCACACAAATTCTGCCTCTTCTATATCACGTTTAGTTAGACGAAATGAAATAGACGGCCTCTCCTATAACCAAGTGACATGCAACAATGGTTTAAAAAGGAGAATCCATACTCCTAAATCAGAAATCTCATAATTATAATAGGAAAAAATAAAAATAAAAAAAAAGTTACTTTACACCATATATGTTATTATCACAAACATGCTAGGTACACCTATGAGGTTTCCACAGAGTAGTCTCAAAAACTTAGCTACAGAACATGACAAAACTTCAGCAATTATTCAAAATCCGAATCAACTTGTAAAATAAAATTAAAAAAGATCAGAACAAACATTAAATTACACCACAACAAAAATTTTCATTGAAAAATAGTGATGGAAATTTGCCTTCTGATGGATGCTCAAACCCAGAGTCCACAATTGCTCGAAGAAGCTCTGGCTTCAAAAGGAAGTCCCTGAATCCTGAACTGTGAATTCCAACATAGCCCCTGCTCAAAATGAAAGGGAGAATTTTTCAATTAGTAATTTATATTAAATATAATGTTTAATTGCAAGTTCAAGAGCAATTATTATTTTAAAAACTTAAAAGATGAAACAAATCAAATAAAGAAAAAAAATAATTTTTAGACCAAACAAAATCAGAATCTCGGCAAAATAATAAACGAATATAGATATAAAAATGGATATAGAACTGACTTCTTGGCGGCTTCACCATTGGCTTTGGTAGCGACAGAGTCGGGAGCTTGAGCATCTTCTTCTTCATAGTCGAGAAGCTCATCCTCGTATTCGTTGTCCCTGGTCTCTCCCATCCTGTTAAACAAAATTAATATATATTAGACTGTTATTAATTAGGGTTTGGAATGTCAAATCAAACAAAAATCACAGGTTATAAATATAAAAATGAGAAAAAATTATAAGAAATAAAAGTTGAACCTGCTAGCCTGTTACGAGATGGACGTTTTAGGGTTAGAGTTCGGGGAGAGGGAAACTTTGAGACGCAGCTGCAAAGGAAAAAAATTAGCCGAAAAAGAAGAAACTATTTGGGAGTGAAGAGTTCGAAGAGAGAGAGAGAGAGACTTAGGGCTTCCGGATTAGGGGCTACTTATATAAAAAGCGAACTCCGATATGTTGCCCAAAATACCCCTAAAATTTGTTTTTATTACGATATTCAATTCAACTTCCAACGAGTTGGGCTGTTTAGCCCAATGAAAGGACGCTTTTTTATTTTTTATATTTAAAAAGAAAAATATTTCTTGTAAATAGTTTGTTGATGTATATTTCATAGAACAACATTATTGTGAATTATTGAATTTTTTTAACCTAAAATTAGGGTTCGATTGGATCTATACTGGCTGAACAAGGCCAAATTCATCATCACTTCAAATCTAAAAGAGTTTGTTGGGTTGGGCCAATTGACTAAAACTGGGCTTAGAGCAAAGTAACATGCAGACAAGTTGAGCTCTCTTTTTCAATCCAATACTCTCTGGTTTGGATTGGCGATCACTAGAAGCCTATTAGACTAATTTCAGTGGCTTTTGCTTCATCTTTTGCCTTTGCCCTTCTGTAGCATCCCAGGTTAGAAAAGCCCTTAGGGATAAAGTTTTGGGGTTAGAAATAGAATTCAGGAATAGTTTTGGAGTCTAGAGGAATTCAAGGGTGAGTTAGTAGTTTTTCAGAACTGTGTGGCCTTCGTATGATTCCTTTAGAGAGGTTTCAATCATACGAAGCGCGAAAAATGAATTATATTCATTTTTCCTTAGTGTACTCCCGTGCATCATGTCTGCACGCCCGTGCAGGTGGGTAGAAAATGAGAGAGACGGGAGAATTAGTTCATTTTGCTCACCCATTTCAGCTTTTCCTTCTCCATTTCAGCAGCTCCCAGCCCTAGACGCGAGATCCAGCTTCTAGCAACTCTCAATCCAGCTAGAGATCCGAGAGAATAGCTTGTGTTAGAAATCTTCAGCCGCCATGTCAAGAGGTAAGTATTTCTTACACTCTCTTTGCGTTCCCAGCTTGTTTGTTAATGCTTGGAAGCGTTTGTCGGCGTTTCCAGTATATTGTGACATGTTATGTATGTTTGTATGATGTCATGATAATGATATGATGCCTTGTATGTTGACTTTTCCACCCAGAGAACATGACTGCTTGTTGTGTGCGTGTAGTGAGAGAAACATTGGATTTTTCATGGTGGAATCAGTAGTTCTGGATGAATGATGAAATTGATGATGAGTATGTGTTCATTGAAGTGCCATTGAAGTGTGTTTAAGTTTAATTTCAGATTGGATGTGGATTTGCATGGTTTCCTACAGTTTCAGGCGGGTCATGTCTGAGTAGGACAAGACGCACGGTCGTGTGCCCTTGT